>OY755246.1:10382612-10392612 GCA_963576725.1 Azorinus chamasolen
TGTTCGTCTCTCTTTTTAACTGTATGCCGTTCTGTATGTCTGACTTTTTGTGTGTTTATATGTGTGTGTGTGTGTCTGTCTGTTTGGTTTGTCTGTCTGTCTCTATCTCTCCTTCTGTCCGGGTAACTGTCTTTTTGTCTGTCTCTCCCTGTTTTTCTGTCTGTCTCTATCACCCTCTATCTACCTCTCTTCGCATCTCTATTTCTTTTTTTGTTCTTTATTTCTTTCTCTCTCTCTCTGTGTATGTCTTTCTCTCCTACCTTTTTCTCTCCGCCCGCCTTTCCGATTGGCTTTCTGTCAACGTCTCTCTTTATGTGTCTGTCCCTCTATAACTCTCCGCCTACTCTTTTGATTGTGTATATGTCTATCTGTATGTCTGTCTGTTTGCCCTCTCTCTTTCTCTCTCTCTTTCCTCTCCATCTATCTCTCTCTCTGCCAGCCCCTGCGATTGTATGTCTGTCTGTCAATATATCTGTCTGTCTCTTTGCCTTTCTGTCTGTCTGATTTTCTGTCTGTATATGACTCTGGATGTATGTCTCTCTATCTATCTTTCTCTCTATCTTAACCCGCTTGTCCGCACGTCAGCTCTCTGTCTCTCTCTCTCTGTCTTTCTCCGTATATTTGACTGTCTGTCTATATACATGTCTGTCTGTCTATGTATCGCAATCTCTGTCTCCTTCTCTCTCTCTCTCTCTCTCTCTCCCTCTCTCTCTCTTTCTCTCTCTGTGTCTCTGTGTGTCTCTCTCCCTCTTTCTATTTCTGTCTCCGCCACCCCCCTCCGAATGTCTGTTTGTCTGTCTGTCTGCCAATGTCTCTATCTCTGTCTCTCCCTCTCTCACTTTCTCTCTCTGTTTTTTTCTCTCTGTCCGCCCCCTTTCCGATCCTCTGTGTGTATGTCTATCTCCCTCTCAGTCCGTGGTCCATCCATCTTTTTGTCTGTCTGTATCTGTATGTCTGTTTGTATATCTCTGTCTCCCTGCTTGTGTATCTCTATGTATGTCTGTCTCTCTCAGTTAGTATGTCTGTGTGTGTCTCCCTCTTTCACTCTCTCTCTCTCACTCACTCTTTCGCTGCGCTCCCCTCTTTTTCTCTCTCTCAGTCTGTATCTCTATTTATGTTTCGTTCTCTACTCCAACCCCCTCCGAGTGTCTGTCTTTCTGTCTGTCTTTCTGTCTGTCTGCCTTTTTGTCTGTATATGTCTTTGTCTGTCTTCGTGACTGTCTGTGTGTCTGCTGGGAATCTGTCTCTGTCTCCTCCTCTGACGGACTCTCCATCTATCTCTTTCTCTCTCCCTCTCTGTCTGTCTGTCTGTCTGTCTGTCTATCCCTATCTCTTTCTTTCTCTCTCTATGCCTGTCTTTCTCAACTACGATTGTCTGTCTGTATGTCTGTCTGTCTGTCTATCTGTCTGTATGTAAGTCTGTGTTCTGTCTGTGGGTCTATCTTTCTGTCTGTCTCACTATCCATCTCTCTCCGCCTGCCTTTCCGATTGCCTATGTGTCTATCTGTTTGCCTCTCTCTGTGTCTCTATCTCTCCCTCTCTCTCACTCTCTCTCTGTCTTTCCCTTTCTCCTCCGTCTCTCCGATTGTGTCATTCTATAATTATGTCTGTCTGCCTGGTTGCAATTTTGTCCGTTTGACTTTCTATCTGTATAATTATGTCACTGTCTGTGTATGTGTATGTCTGTCTATATTTCTGTCTCTGTCTGTCTGTCTCTCCCTCTTTCTCTACCTCTGTGATCGCTCACCTGCTCTGTCTCTCTGTCTGTGTGCAAGTTCGTGTCTCTCTGTCTGTCTGTCTGTCTCTCAATCTCTCTCATTTCTTTCTCTATCGTTCTCTCTCCCTCTTAACCCGTCCCTCCGATTTCACGTATGTCTTTGTGCCTGTCTGTCTGAATTTCTGTCTGTACATGTATATGTATTCCTGTTTCCTCTCTCTCTCTCTCTCTCTCTGGTTTTTCTCTCTCTTTGTGTCTCTATCTGTCCCCCTCTCTCAATCTCCCTCTCTCCATATCTGTCTCTACCCTCCCACTCCTCAGATTATTTGTTTGTCAGCCAGTCAGTCTGTATATCTGTCTATCTGTAGCTGTCTCTTCCTCCCGCCACGCATTTTCCCTCCCTGTATTTTTCTTTCTCTCTCTCTGTCCGCCCGCGCCTCCGATTGTCCGTCTCTTTGTCTCTGTCTTCCAAATTGTGTGTATTTCCGGCAGTCCATCTTTCTCTCCCTGCCCCTGTCTGTCTGTCACTCTCTCTGTCGCTCCGTGTCTGTTTCTCCGTATGTGTCTGTATGTCTGTATCTCCATATGTCTGTCTGTCTCTTTCTGTATGTGTGTGTCTCTCTCTGTGTCTCTTTCTCTCTCCATCTCTCTCCATCTCTCTCCATCTATGTCCCTTTCTTTCTCTCTCTGTCTTTCTAATATATTTCTCTCCGTCCGCATCTCCGATTGTCTATCTGGCTGTCTGTCTCTCTATCTCCCTCTGTTTGTCTATATTTATGTACCTATCGCTCTCCTCATCATCTCGGACTGTCTCTCTCCCTCTATGTCTGTCTGTGTGCCTCTCCCTCCTACCCTATCACCCTCTCTTTCACTCACTCTCTCGCTCTGCAGTCTCCCTGTTTCTCTCTCTGTCTTTCATTCTCTCCTCCCCTTCGATTGTTCGTCTGTCTATTTGACTGCCTGCCTAACTGTCAGACTTTCTGTATTTGTCTCTGACTGTCTATGTATCTGTCTTGGTATATAGCTGCGTGTATCTCTCCCTCTGTATGTCTGACTCACCCCTTTCTCTAACTCTCTGTCTATCTGTCTTCCTCTCTCCCTCACAGTCTGTTTGTATTTGCTCGTCTGTCTTTCTGTCTTTTTATTTCTCTCTCTGCCTGTCTGCCTATCGTTCTCTCTATCCATCCCCCTCCGATTGTCTGTCTCTTTGCTAACTGGTTCACTCCATTCTCTATCTCTCTTTGTCTCATTACCTTTTTGTCTGTTTGTCTGACGTTTTGTCTGTACGTCTCTCTCTTCTATCTGCTCTCTCCCTCTCTCTCTGTCCGCCCCTCTCTCTGTGTGCCTCTCTCTCCGTCGTCTCTCTCACCCTCTCTCTCTTTCTCCGCCCGCCCACCCCCCTGATTGTCTGTCTCTCTATATTTCTGTCTATCTGTCTCTGTTTCTTCCTCTCTCTTTTCTCTCTGACTTTTCTTCTCTCTCTCCACCCAGAACTCCGATTGTATGTCTGTCTGTCTGTCTCCAAATATGTCTGATGGTTGTTTTCTGTCCGTCAGTCTTTCTGCCTGTCTCTCTGCCTTTCTATTTGTCTGTCTCTCTCTGTCTAAGAAAAATGATAAATATTTTTACAGCTGGATCTTTTCGTTCGTTCTTTTTTTCTTTAAAATGGGTATTAATCCTGTATATACATATACATGTTTGCTCTATTAGATCGATATAATTTAGGTATATCGGTCCTTGAACCCTGTGCCGTGACCAACATTTAGAACCGCCTCTCACTCTCTATCTCTCTATCTCTCTCTTCTCTCCCTCCCCTCTCTCTCCCCTCTATCAATGCCCTTGTCCATACGCCAATCATTTCCTTTGCCCAGCCTTATGTTTTCGAATTTGAAGCGTTTAAAGTTGGTTCGGTTCCAGACCCCCTGCCTGACAGACAGACACACAGCATACAGATATACATACATACAAACAGAGAAAATTCAGTGATAGTACCTTAACGTCATTTAACAGTATTTAAATTCACGTTTGTGCGGAAATTTCGACAGTGTAAGCATTTTTGGTTTCATTGATGGAACGTCATTGCTAGTTTATTATTAAATCCGTAAAGCCTTCACATTGACCAATCAGCATCCAGTTATAATCTAATTATATTTTCAACAATACTTTAACACGCAGTAGTTTTATATAGCTAGGGGCCTTAATAATAGCGTGTAATGCAAGCCAAATGTAATGAATCGTTGAAAAAGGATTTGAATATTTCAGGAAAAGGCTACAAATGATTAAATCTGTCATGGGAATATTTTAGTGGAACAGTCTAGTCCATTGAGTGGACTTTCTTTGGCTATATGTAGCGGAAAAGTCGACAAAGATGCATGGAATTCAGCTAAATTGGTGTTGAGAGCAAGCAGCCCCCCTAGGCTGGTATAAGGTTGAACACGTGTTTCACTTAACAGGTAAATACTTATATTTGTATCCTATACTGTTGGAGTTTAACCCTTTTCCTCATATAAACGTATTTTCACATATTTGGAAACAGAGTAGACCCAGATCAGACCGCTCTGTTCAGGGTCTGCTCTGTTTGCTAGTGAAATTTGAAAGATTTGTTTCCTTACTTTTTAAAATCAATTCAGTGTTCCATGTTTCATTGTAACTATATTGCCATAAATATTTAGCCCGTATTGAAATTTTCAATAAATATAGAACAGAAAAAATGTTAATATAGTATTTATGCTGTAAACGTACACACCCTCTATATAGAAATACGAGTTTACTAGAAAAGTTAGAACTCTGCCATGTCTCTTCTGGATTTATCAAAAAGGTGCAAAACTTGTAGACCCAGTTGTGATAGCTCGTCATACAGAGATCTCAGCAGGATCATCGTTGGTTTTGTTGTTTGCTATAGAAACGTTTCCTGCACGTGCTATATATTGTCTCCCAACTCACTTTGACTTAATTACGTTTCAAACATAAAGTATTGACCAAATTTATATATTATTTAGATATTCTGCAAGATATATTGGACATAAAAATGGTCATTAGTCCACTCTGTCGGTTATATTTAAAAGGGCAGATTCGACTACTATCGACTTTCCTTTGCCTAACGCACTGAACTGGCTTAATTTATTCGTTTTTTCTTCCTTAGCCAGATTGAATATTACTTAGATCAACTTTTAAAACCATATATTTGACATGACATAAACTGTATAATCATATCTATAATATTCCAGAGGCAAACAGTAGACACTGATCAGAAGGGATTTTATAGGAACCGTGTGATCTGGATCTACGCTTTTGCAAAGGCATTGAAACGTATTTAAACAATTTATTGATAATAATCTTTTATAACCTGTTAGAGTACACAATATGTCATTTCATCCTCACCGTATTGTCATCATTTCGAATAACACCTTACCACGCCAACCGAATAGGCCAAGATCAGACGGCCTCTGTACGAACCACTTGTTCAGTGGCTATGCCATTTAATTGTATGGAATTATATAGATTTAACTCTTTCCCTGTTCTATATTTAGCCCAAATTTCAATACCTACTGAATATTTATGTACAAAATAGTTATAATGAAATATGGAAGGTGGAGCATTATAGCCATTTTAGAAAGAAAAGAAACAGATCTTTCAAATTTCACTAGCAAACATAGTAGACCCTGATCAGAAGGCTCCTCTAAGAGTCGTCTGATCTGGGTCTACTCTGTTTGCAAATGCGTGAAAACACGTTTATATGAGGGAAAGGGTTAAGACAAATTACAATAATCAATTAGTTTTCTTAATCAAAACAAATGCAGCCATCAGCTACATTATCACTGTTTTATTTATCTATTTCACGTTTTATAGTATGTTTGATTAGCTTGAGCCGCACTTCACAACAGTCCTTAAATGAGAGGCTGTTGAATTTACTAAATTTTAAATCGATAAACGGAAATCAACGGAAAAATCATTGTTAGGGTACTCTACATTCAAAATTATGCTTCAAAGAAGTTGATAAGTTTCGACAATTTCTGTTTAGCAATATTCACATCAAGTTGGAATCATTTTAATTTATCAGAATATCTGAAGCACTATTTCAACATTGGGTTTTCAGAGTAGGTTTCACATCATGTACTATTGAGACGATATAGACAACGCCGAATTTTATCAGTCCTAGGTTTTGAACTGTTTCTCTTGAATAGTATGTAAATTCATCATACAAACTGATAAACAATTCAGACAATGCCATTATCTAGAAGCATATTCTAAGACAGTGATTAATAGAATTATTAACCCGTTGTTCCATGAATATGCAAGTAATAAATAATAAAATATTGACTATTAATTAGATTAATTTTTATAATGGCACGTGAGCACAGGCCATGCCAGTAATTGTAGTCATATCTAGAGGAGGGTCTACTCTGTTTGCAAAAGCGTATTTACATTTGCACGCCCACTCGGTCTATCATCATTCTCATCAAATACACCAATCAGACAAAGTATCTTGAATATGCTGCAAGTTCCACATTGAAAACAATTTAAAATGAATAATTCCGTTGTCCATGTGCACACTAATTGTGGAATTTTAACAATATCGAGGTTAAATTTGATTCATCTTTGGTAGTTTTGAAAGGGACCTACCGTCGAAAGGACCATGCCGTAATGATTTTCATTCGTGAAAATCAAAGTGTCGAGTGATAACACCAGTTCTTGGTATGTTAAATAAGCACAATTGCTAGGTTTCGAGAGAACTATTTTCTATAGGCGTAATGCGGAGATATGCGGAGTTTCATGACGTCATGGTATGACGACAGAGAGAAAATATCAAACGACTTAAAGTATTGTTTGCTTTTTACCATCTGGATCTATGGTTTCATTAGAATAGGGATAACCATTGCATATTTGAAGATTTGCAGCAGTATATCGGTGGTTTATATATCGCAAATAATCGTTTTACATGCTCCGCTAACTCATCGCATGTGATACTAAATTTGTGACATATAAACCACCGATATACTGCTGCAAATCTTCAAATACGCAACGGTTATCCCTTAAATAGTAACGCTTACATTTGAATTAAATAGCTGCACTTCATGTCAAACAGAAACAAAACACACAAAGCATAAACAGTGCATGGTTTGACAATTTGGAAAAACTAGACTCATTCAGTCAGGCTAACAGTAAAGACGGAGCAATCAAAATATTTTTGAAACTATTCCATCATTCAACCACATTCCATGTTGTGTCCATTACTTTGTATTGTTTTGTTGTGTAGATTCTAATGAGTAGTCACACCAATGGGTAGTAGTACTAGTACTAACAGCAGTAGTAGCAGTAGAAGTAGTAGTAGTAGTAGTAGTAGTAGCAGCAGCAGTAGTAGCAGTAGTAGTAGTAGTAGTAGTATTTGTAGTAGTAGTTGTAGTAGTAGTAGTAGTAATAGTAGTAGTAGTGGTGGTGGTAGAAGTAATATAAGTAGTACTTGTAATATTATCAGGAGGAGCAGCAACAGTAGCACTAATAAAATCAGTAGTAGTAGTAGTAAACAACTACTACTACTTCTATTTCTACTACTACAACTAGTAGAAGTAGTAGTAGTAGCAGCAGTAGTAGTAGAAGAAGTAGTAGTGGCAGTAGTAGTAGTAATTATCGTAGTAGTAGTAGTCGTAGTCGTAGTAGTAGTCTTCCTCGTCTTCGTAGAAGTAGTTGTAGTAGTAGTAGTAATAGTAGTAGTAGTAGTAGTAGTAGTAGTAGTAGTAGTAGTAGTAGTAGTAGTAGTAGTAGTAGTAGTAGAAGAAGAAGTAGTAGGAGTAGTAGTGGTAATAGTAGTAGTAGTAAAAGTGGTGGTAGTAGTAGTAGTAGTATTAGTACTGGTAGTAGTTGTAGTAGTAGTAGTCGTCGTAGTAGTAGTAGTAGTTGTAGTGGTGGTGGTAGTAGTAGTGGTGGTAGTAGTAGCAGAAGTAGCTGCAACAGTAGTAGTAGTAGCAGTTAAAGCAGTAATGATAGTAGTAGCAGCAGTAGTAGTAGTAGTAGCAGTAGTAGTAGTTGTAGTAGTAGTAGTAGTAGAAGAAGTATTAGAAGTAGCATTAGTAGCAGTAATAGTAATAGTAATAGCAGCATCAGTAGTAGTAGTTGTAGCAGTAGTAGTAGTAGTAGTAGAAGTAGTAGTAGTAGTAGAAGTAGTAGTAGTAGTAGCAGCAGCAGCAGAAGTAGTAGTAGTAGTAGTAGTAGTAGTAGTAGTAGTAGTTGTAGTATTTGTATGGTAGTAGTAGTAGTAGTAGTAGTAGTAGTAGTAGAAGAAGTAGTAGTAGTAGTAGTGGTAGAAGTAATATAAGTAGTAGTTGTAATGTTATCAGGAGTAGCAGCGACAGTATCACTAATAAAATCAGTAGAGTAGTAGTAAACAACAACTACTACTTCTATTACTACTAGTAGTAGTAGTAGTAGTAATAGTAGTAGTAGTAGTAGTAGTATCAGTAGTAGTAGTATCAGTAGTAGTAGTAAAAATCGAAGTAGTCGTAGTAGTAGTCGTCATCATCGTCGTAGAAGTAGCGGTAGTAGTAGTAGTAGTAGTAGTAGAAGTAATAGTAGTAGTAGTAGTAGTAGTAGTGATTGTGGTAGTAGTAGTAGTGGTGGTAGTAGTAGTTGTAGTAGTAGTAGTACTGGTAGTAGTAGTAGTAGTAGTAGTAGTAGTCGTAGTAGTCGTAGTTATGGTGGTGGTAATAGTAGTATTGGTAGTAGTAGCAGTAGCAGAAGTAGCTGCAACAGTAGTAGTAGTAGAAGTAATAGTAGTAGTAGTAATAGAAGTAGCATTAGTAGCAGTAATAGTAATAGTAATAGCCGCATCAGTAGTAGTAGTAGTAGTAGTAGTATGAGTAGTAGTAGTAATAGTAGGAGCAGTAGTAGCAGTAATATTCGTAGTAGTAGTAGTAGTCGTAGTGGTAGTAGTCGTCGTCGTCGTAGTAGTAGTAATTGTAGTAGTAGGAGGAAGAGGAGGAGGAGGAGGAAGAGTAGTGGTAGTAGTAATAGTAGTAGTAGCAGTAGTAGTGGTGGTAGTAGTAGTGGTGGGGAAGGTAGTAGTAGCAGTAGTTGTACTGGTAGTAGTAGTAGTAGTAGCAGTTGTATTAGTAGTAATTATAGTAGTTGCATTAGTAGTAGTAGTCGTCGTCGTCATGGTAGTAGTAGTAGTGGTGGTTGTGGTAGTATTAGAAGGGGTGGTAGTAGTAGCAGTGGCAGAAGTAGCTGCAAAGAAGTAGCATCAGTAGTTATCGAAGTAGTAGTAGTAGTAGTAGTAGTAGTAATTGTCATAGCAGTAGCAGTAGTTGTTGTTGTAGTAGTAGTAGTAATAGTAGTAGTAGTAGTTGTCGTCGTACTAGTAGTAGTAGTGGTGGTAGTGGTAGCAGTAGCAGAAGTAGCTGCAACAGTAGTATAAGCAGTAATAGCAGTAGCAGAAGTAGTAGTAGTAGTAGTAGCAGTAGTTATAGTAATAGTAGTTGTGGTAGTAGTAGTAGTAGTAGTAGTAGTAGTAGTAGTAGTAGTAGTAGTAGTAGTAGTAGTAATAGTAGCAGTAGTAGCAGTAGTAATAGTAGTAGTAGTAGTAGTAGTAGTAGTAGTAGTAGTAGGAGGAAGAGGAGGAGGAGTAGTGGTAGTAGTAATAGTAGTAGTAGCAGTAGTAGTGGTGGTAGAAGTAGTGGTGGGGAAGGTAGTAGTAGTAGTAGTAGTACTGGTAGAAGTAGTAGTAGTAGCAGTTGTATTAGTAGTAATCATAGTGGTAGCAGTAGTAGTAGTAGTCGTCGTCATGGTAGTAGTTGTAGTGGTGGTTGTGGTAGTATTAGTAGTGGTGGTAGTAGTAGCAGTGACAGAAGTAGCTGCAACAGAAGAAGTAGCATCAGCAGTTATAGAAGTAGTAGTAGCAGCAGTAGTAGTAGTAGTAGCAGCAGCAGTAGTAGTGGTAATTGTCATAGCAGTAGCAGTAGTTGTTGTAGTAGTAATAGAAGTAGTAGTAGTTGTCGTCGTACTAGTAGTAGTATTAGTGGTGGTAGTGGTAGCAGTAGCAGAAGTAGCTGCAACAGTAGTGTAAGCAGTAATAACAGTAGAAGTAGCAGTAGTAGTAGTAGCAGTAGTTATAGTAGTAGTAGTTGTGGTAGTAGTAGTAGTAGTAGTAGTAGTAGTAGTAGTAGTAGTAGTAGTAGTAGTAGTAGTAGTAGTAGTAGTAGAAGTAGTAGTAGTAGTAGTAGTAGTAGTATTAGTAGTTGTAGAAGAAGTAGCAGTAGTAGTAGTAGTGGTAGTAGTAGTAGTAGTAGT